>VNKB01003504.1:0-25886 GCA_008042735.1 Drosophila leontia
TATAAAAATATTTTTAAATTTATTTTGCGCTTAATATCATATCGAAAATATCGCTAACTTTGATGTATTGAAGTTTAAAATATTTTTAAATTTATTTTGCGCTCAATGTCATATTCAAAATATCGCAAACTTTGATGTATTGGATATGGAAATAAGAATAACGTCTAAATAATGTATATAAAAATATTTTTAAATTTATTTTGCGCTCTATTACATATCGAAAATAATAGCATTATAACAATGTCAATAAAAATTTTTTAAAATATATTTTGCGGTTAATGTGTCTATAAAAATATTTGAAGTTTATTTTGCGCTCAATATCATATTTAAAATTATCGCAAACTTTGATTTATCGAAGTTCAAAATATTGCATTTGATATTACAATTTCGATTATCTCGTTTTATAATATTTTTCAGTAAAGAGAGTTCCTTTCAAGAAAAGAAGAACCCAAACTCATATACCCAAACAGCGCAGCCCAGCCTCCTCAGAATCCCGCTACTCCTCCTGGCTTCCGAAAGTCCGAGTTCACCCAGACGCTGTCATTCTGTTGTGCGATGCCACAAATCACTGAGCCACGCTGCTCATAACGCTCGCAACGATGACCCTTGGCCTGCAGGCCTTTCACTTGACCCTGAACCAGGCCATATTCATAGAACAGGACATTGGGCAGCATTTGGTGATGCAACCGACTGGCATCAATGGCCGTCTTAATACTCAATCCCTGCCAGAGATTGCGCACGAGGAGGGGCAACAGGGCGGAGATGATTTTGGTGCCACCAGCGGCGCCCACAACCAAACGGACTTGACCCGAAAAACGCTCCGTGACGATGACAGGACACATGGAGGACATGGGACGAGCCGCGGGAGCAATGCCATTTATACCAGGCACAAAAGGTAATTCGAAATAATTTTTCAGCTGCTCAAAGGAAAAGTCCGACATGGCATTGTTGAAGAGCACACCTGTGCGTCGGCCAGTGCGTCCACTGCCAAAGCTGGAAAAGGATAAGAAATTTAAGTATAAAATAGAAGATAAAATATAAGAGCTTTTAAAACTTACTAGAAATTAATGGAACTGGTGACCGAAACGGCATCATTGCCATGAAGCACCGAGGTGTGGGCAGTGCCTTGCTCATCCCGTATCTGTATTCCCAAAGAGTCGCCATAAAACTCGGAACTATTAAAGGTCTGCGAGTCATTGATTTGTGCTGCCACCAGCTGAGCCCATTCAGGGCTGGTCAGGCTCTCCAGGAGCTAAAAGAAAAAGAAAAGCTATAATTATTAAGAACTCGAATGTGAAAGAGAGGGGAAATCAAAGAAAGAGACAAAGACTCACCTCTCTGTCGGCCGATTCGTCCAGTTGCCAGCGCTTGACAAAGCCAAACTTCATGGCCTCCACCATTCGATGTATATCCCGGGCCTTCATTTCGAGGTTGCTAGCGAAATCCGCTCGAAACTCGCGCAGAATGTTCATGATGAAGCCCAGGATGTGACCACTGCCTGGTGGCGGGATTAAATGCAGATCGTACTCATCCACCGGCATCACCAGCGACCTGCTTAGCTGGGCATCGGCGTGGTTTAAATCCTCCCGGGTAATAGCACTGCCCACATCCGCCAAGTCGGCTAGGAGATCCTTGGCTATGGTTCCATTGTAGAAACTAAGAGGTCCTTCGCTGGCCAGTCGCTTATAGGTGCCGCACAATTGTGCCGGCGGCTGAATGAGATGACCAATGGGCCAGAACTGCCCGGTATTCGAATCAATAAACATCCCTCGCAGCCGTGGGTCGCCCTGGACCATGTCCTGGTTTAGGATTAGGGCATCGTATTGATGCTTGTACAGGCGATAGCCACTGCGGCAGAGCTCCACCGTTGGCTGGACCAGGTCTGACCACGGCAGCCTCCCGAATCGCTGATGGGCCTGGGCATAGCCAGCCAATTCCGCTGGCACGGCAATCGACCAGCTGGACTTTCTAAACTCCTGCTCGTCCCGGAAAGTGGAGAAGTTTCCAGAGCGCAGCGCCAGCGGGGCTATTTCACGCGCCAGGATGCTGTACGATTTGCGCTCCTCGTGCACGTAGATGTTCATCAGCATGCCACCGCCGAGTCCCATGCTCTGCATCCCCACCAGACCATTGCAGATCAGGGCAGCGAGGGCAGCATCCACTGCGCTGCCGCCCCTTTCCAGGGTGTTTTTCGCCAGCAGGCTGCACACATTGTGGTCGGAGCAGATGGCCGAGCAAGAGAATTGGTGCAACGGAGAATTGGACGGTGGCAGGGGATCCTCAGGGTCGGGGGGTGGTCTTCTGGCCACCTTTTGCTTGGCTATCCGATACGAGGTGTTGGAAAATTGGGGAATTTCTGGTCACTTTTAGCACAACTTACCATTTTTTGCAGGAAGCCGGTACCAGTACACGGCCAGGACGACAATTACAAGCGATGCAACAAGGCTGTTCAGGGTTATCCTAAGGAACATGACGTGGAGATTGTAGTCCTGGTTTACGTTGCCATCGCACAATAGGAAAGGTGTAAATACGGCAAGAATGTCCTTTTCATTTCAAAAAACAAAAGAACTGGCCGCCTGTGTGACCGCATTTTGGTTAAGGGCAACGTGTGACCGTTTTAGGGCACTTTCTTATCTGAGATGTTTGTTATTTGTTTTATTTGTTATTTATTTATTTATTTATTTATTTATTTATAAATAAACGTATCAGGTGATACAAATTGTATTTTTTCATTTAATTTTAAAATTCCACCCAACCGTTTACACTATAAAAATCGATAGGCTTAAAAATCATCGATCTATTTGGTATTTTATTCGCTTTTTGTAGTATTTCTGGGCGCTATAAAAATCGATAGGCTGTAAAATCATCGATCTATTTGGTATTTTATTCGCTTTTTGTAGTATTTCTGGGCGCTAGATTCAAAGGCTGTTATCGATTAGAGGGACACGCAATCGAGTTATCAAACGGCAACAGGTGGTTGTCCCTCCCTGGCGGTAGGTCAGTTGATAAAAAAGCCTCGACATTGTAAAGTACTCAAGCAAGTCGTCGCGTCGTCGTCGTCGGGTGTTGAAGATACTTAAAGTAATTAAAAGGTTTATCCATATTTATATATAGTGCGAATTAGCCATGGTCTTCGACTCACTTTAACCGTGGCATTTGCATTCTTTTCGTGTCGCCTGGGACGTGTGTGTGCCATAAAGCGAGAGAGAGAGCTGCCTTTAATTTATAAAACAAACTCTGTGTGTGAGACATATATTGCGCCCATCTAATCTCCGCAAAGGCATACATATTTATGTACGCGGACGTGTGTATCTACTGGGCAAAGACGTGTATCGTACGACGTCGTCGGTGTTACAGCATTGAAAGCACTCGATTCGTATCTTTAAGATACAATTGTATCTCCAAGTCACACACACACACACACAGGCAGGGGTGCCCATCTGTTGATTTGCGACCTTGCAACAAAATAATTACTATTTAGAACTCTGTGATAATGCCGATGGCCGTTGCACATTAGATATCTGATAATGTGGCAAGTAGTGGGTCTGCGGGGGGGGGGGGGGGGGGGGGGGGAGGGGCAGGTGGAAAATATGGTTCAGTGTAAGATGAATCATCTTGGGATGGCAACAGCTCCCGGCTCTTGTTGAAAAACAAATGTATATCATGAAATACATTTCCCCTGTCGATAGTGAGTCAAGTTCTGGCATTTTCTGCCAAAGAAAGACGAATGAAGCTTACATATTATAAAGAATTGTTTATTAAACAAAAAGCATAAAACAATTATCTCTTTGGATTTTAAGTTGTTCAAGTTGGGCCTGCTTTAATCTTCAATCTAGTTAATTTAATAAGGCTTTTTTATCCAATTTTCTGCTTTTTAGAAATCTTGTAAATTTTTAAAATAACTAATTTGTTTACCCCTTTTTTCTTAGTATCGTTTCTTGGCACGCATTTGTAGTATAAAAAAAAAAAACAAGTGTACATACTTATTAAATATGAGCTGCCGGGTTATCCCAAATAAAATCGAAAAGTTCATAAACAAAGGCATACATACTCTTGTACATATGTATGTACAAAAGCTCCAAAAATCGAAGACTAGCGAAAACATAAATTCTTCGGCAAACCCAACTGATTAAATTTCATACATTGTATACCCCGCAGGGCTTACAGTGAGCACACAATTTAATGAACCAAAGATTAGCTTATTTATGTTGAACTTTGATTTATAAGTTTAGGCAATTTTTATAAATTTCGATATTTTAAATTTAATTTAAAATTTATGCTTTTATTATTTCACATTTAATCTAAGCGATTTCTTCAATTTATTTTGGTTTATTATTTGGTTTTTAATTATTTTTAAAAGGTTTTATATTCTATTTATAGAATTTATATCAAATTCTATTTAGTTTTTGAGGCTTTAATATTAAAAAATTATATCTTGAGATTGCAACAACAAATCTCATTCGTTTTAAAAAACATGAAGATCGTTTGCTAGCACATTTGGGTTCCTGGTTATTTCTTTTTCTATATTAAATTTAAAAATACAAAATATTATAATATTTAGAAGCTACTGTAGTTTGCCCGTATGAACTTTCATTTCCGACTTTTGTTTGCGGCATATTCCCCCTAATGACTTCGGCGCCTACGTGTCTGAATATATATAATACACGACATCAAGATACAAACAAACAAGGCTCATAAGCAGTAAACTCGGCCCTAAGGGCTGACTCATCATTCGCATTTGGCTTGTATGTATTAATAGTATGTGGTACAAGCTTCTGACGCTGCTGGGAAATTACGAATAACGAATACAAAACACGAATCCCAACTTTCACAGTGACGTTGAAATTGAAACGTTAAATAGCTTTAAATTATTATGGGGGGATTCTTTGAAAAATACTTGTTGACTTTAATAAAATTCCCAAGACAGCTATTAAATTATTTATTAGGTGTGATTATTACTTGGTTGTTGAGGGAAAGGTCTTTGAAATTTATTTTAAATAATTATTAAAGGCGTTAAATGTTTCTTACGAAATTAATTAGTTATATTTAGCTATTAAATTATTTATTAGGTGTGATTATTACTTGGTTGTTGAGGGAAAGGTCTTTGAAATTTATTTTAAATAATTTTTATTTAGACTTTTAATTTTTCATACGAAATTAATTAGTTATATTTAGCTTTTAAATTATTTATTTGGCATAAATATTACTTGTTTCTTCATGAAAAACTCTTTAAAAATAGTATAAGTAATTCTAAATAATTTATATTTAGACTAAAAAACCTACATTTCGTTTTTTCTTGAAAATTAAATAGTTATATTTAGTTTTTTTTTTATATACATAAGTAGAGCAAATATTTATGGCTGTACGCACAATTCCAGGGTCTCTTTAATTAGCAGAAAAATTAATCTGCGTGATATTTGGGTGTAACATAGGTGACATAATGCCACCGGAGTTATGTATATTAACCCCTAAAAAAACAACAATATATATCAGGTGGCTGTGACTGTTATGTCGTGTTACCTTCCAAAAAACACTTGTATTTACTATGTTAAGTTAAATATTTTTGAATTGAATTCTAACTGTTTCTCCCTTGTACCTTTTCCAGTAGCTGAATCTCCAAAAACAGGAAAACCCAAAGCGTAGAATCTCCCTCATAATGTATCCCTTCGTAAGTTGCCAATCCTTTTTGGATGAACCTAAAAACCTTGGTAGTTTTTAAAGCATCATTCACTCACCAAACTCTTATTTAAGCACTTTTAAATGTATATAAATTGTATATAAATTTTAGAAAATATTAAATAAAAATGTATAAATTATATTGAGAATGGAAAGAGAAGTGCATGATCTAGAGATTTTTGCTTGACCAAATATATCCTAGACAAGGGAATATAAATATAATATTCCAAGTCATATTTAATATATATAAATATAATTAATATTTTATTCTAGATATTTAATTTTAATATATTAATATACAATTTAAAAGAGGGGCTTTTCTTTGTTTAAAAAAAAAAATACATAAATATTTAAAATTTCATTTCCAATCTCAGCTGCGTGAGCTCCATCAAAGCTTGACTCTGCAAGCTTATCATTTAAAAAAATAAATATTTTGCATAAATATAATCTTTTATAGGGTACTGGAGCAGGATATCCACCGCAGTATCCACCCACTTCCTCTAACGAGCCACCGCGTGCGCCCTTTGGAGCTGGTTGGGTGCCACCGATGCAGCAGAACTCACCATACCCACCACCCACTGCCACCCATCAGACTCCTGCTCCCTATCCGCCAATGTCGGCACCATATCCGGCTGCTCCGGCTCCCTATCCCACCTCGAACCACCCATATCCATCTGCATCATCACAGCAGCAGCAGCAGCACCACCACCACCACCACCACCAATACCAACCAGTCTCGAACACACCCTATCCCATGGATCGTGGATTTACCCCGGCCATGACGGCTGGCTATGATGCGGGACCAGGATATGGACATGGCTACGGGCATGGACAAGGGCAGCAACAGTGGCAGGGACAGGGTCAGGGGCAAGGGCATGGTTATGGTTATGGGCACGGGCATGGTCAGGGTTATGGGTATGGACAAGGGCATGGGCATGGTCAGGAGCACGCTCATCGGTCTTTCCCTCCAGCTCACAGAGAGGTTGGTCATCAGACAAAATTGGCCATCAAAAATTAGCACCACTCGCTACCCTCTTTGGGTGGGTTTCCACACCACAAAACCAAAAAAAATTCAATCATTTCACCAGTCATCGTCACTCAAAAAGAATCTCAACCAATCCAATAATGATTCTCAATTTTCAATGTCTCCTTTTTTTTCAGGGAACTCCTACTGTGTTGCCGGCTCAGGACTTTGATCCCGTCAAGGATGCCCACGACTTACGCAAGGCCATGAAGGGCTTTGGCACGGATGAGAATGCCCTGATCAACATCATTTGCCGGCGGACGAACGAGCAGCGCCAGGAGATCCAGCGCCAGTTCAAGACGCACTTTGGCAAGGACCTCATCGAGGATATCAAGTCGGAGACGAGCGGTAACTTTGAGAAGCTGCTCGTTGGCCTTCTCCGTCCCATTGTGGACTTTTACTGCGCAGAGTTGAACGATGCCATGGCTGGGATTGGCACCGACGAGACGGTCCTCATTGAGATCCTGTGCACCCTGTCCAACATGGAGATTTATACCATCAAAAACCAGTACTTACGCTGTAGGTTGTCCATAGGTTATGCCCAAAGAAACATATTAGTTATCTTTTGTTTCCAGTGTACGGCGCTCATCTGGAATCGGAGCTGAAGTCGGAGACATCGGGCAACTTCAAGCGACTCCTCACCTCGCTGTGCACGGCGGCCCGAGACGAAAGCGGACGTGTGGATCCCGCTGCGGCCAAGGATGATGCCCGGGAGCTGCTCAAGGCCGGCGAACTGCGCGTGGGCACCGACGAGAGCATGTTTAACATGATTCTCTGTCAGAGGAACTATCAGCAGCTGAAAATGGTGAGGAAAAACATTTAATTTTATTATTATTTTTCATCATCATTTATATTTCTATTTTTATATTTTATATTTTTTTTTACCAGATATTTCAAGAGTATGAAAGCATCACTGGCCACTCCCTGGAGAAGGCCATCAAGAAGGAGTTCTCCGGCGATATTATGGAGGGCCTGATTGCCATCTACAAGTGTGTCACCAACAAGGCCGAGTACTTTGCCTCGCGTCTGCACAAGTCCATGGCCGGCATTGGCACCAACGACACTCAGCTGATCCGTGTCATCATCACACGCTGCGAGGTATTAAAAGCTAGGAGGAGGGTCTCTTTTCTTAATTTTTTATTTGCTTAAAACTGTTTCTTATTTTCAGATTGATATGACAGAAATCAAGGTGGCTTTCGAGCGTTTGTACGGCAAGTCCCTGAAGAGCTGGATTAAGGTATGTGCAGTATATCGATAAAAATAGATAATTTATCGTTGCAATAAGCGATAAATATTATATTATATTTATTATTTATTTTCAGGGCGACACCTCTGGCCACTACAAGCACGCTCTCTACGCCCTGGTGGGCGAACAGCGCTCATCTTAAGAATCTCTTTCTTTAAACAAAAACAAAAGAAACAAATCCAAAATCAGATCGAACCGCAAAGATAAATCAATTATTCGAATATGTAATCTCCTCAATTTTTTTTCCCTTGTATTTTACGACTTGCATATTACATACACCCACTTTGTAGACTATAAGTGCTCACAGATAATACCTGATCCGGGACCCATTCCCAAGTCCGTTTGTTTGTCGATTTTAGGATCTGATCTATTAAGATGACCACTTCATTAGGATGTAAAGGAGACCCCCAGTTCCACTTGCTAAAACCCATAAAATGTTATAATTAAAAAAATCTAGTATTCGTCTCAACCTGTGCCTCAAATGTAACTCTATTGCCTAACGCTAAAAAGCATTTAAACCAGCGAACATACACCGAACTATATATATATATGTATGCATTTTGAAGCGACTAAGATTTTATACACTTACATATATACTATACATAATCGTGTTTATTAAACGATTTCAACTTCTAGTTTGCTCTCAATGGAATAAATTATTACATATGTTGTTGTTCTCAGTAATCGGAGAAAGGGGTTTGTTGTTGTGTTTCTTCTGGGGGATCCCAAAAGTAGACTCCATCATAGCTTGAGAATGCGAACCTCTATGAACATGGCATCATTCCTCAAATAGTTGCGACTGGTGATCACCTTGTGGGGTATGTGAAAGTACTGGTTGCTCTGGATAAAGTCATCGCTCTTCTTTCGCACAAATATCGTTTTCACATAGTCCTGGGCCTCGGCCATATTCGAGCTTTGGTCACGGATCACAATCTCGGCCTGGAGGCGGCAGGGCCAGACCAACAGCGGATCATATTCACCGGATAAGACATTGAGGCAAGCAATCATATTCCGACCCTTCCAGGTGCCCTTGCCATTCAGGTAAATGTCCAGCTGCAGGGTATAGAAGGAGTCATTACTTCAGGTTTTTGGTTTGCTTTGAAAGAGGGTGCACTTATAAGATGTTTACCTAAAATCACCCTTAAAAACCTTATTTTTGCAAGTACATTTAGAAATTCGCAGAAGAGACGTTGCCAGAAATGTTAGAACCAGTTGGGAATCATAAGCGCACATGTGCGGAATTTGTAGCTCCAAATTTTAGGACGACTTCGCCTTGGTTTCACGACAAAATTGGCCATCAAAACATGGAAACTTTATCGTAATTCTAATAAAAATTTCCTTAATTTTAGGGCAATATTTTTGTAGGGCGGTTTTTCTTAAATCTAGAAAATTATTTTTACAAGTGTAGACTCACCCTTAAAGCATAGCCAAAGGCCTTGTTGGAGAACATGGCGCTGTGCAGGATGGTGTCATACTGCTTGGCCTCGTCCAGCTTCTTCGAGTAGTCCTTGATACGCCAAATCAAGTGACCTAAAGAAGGCACTGGGATTAGGTAAACCCTTAGTATACCTAGGACACCTTACCCCTGATATTTTGAACACTGGCAATGCGCTGCTGCATGGCCATTTGGTTCTCCAAATCCGACAGATTCTGCATGGTCTGGTGAAGGGCTCTGTCCAGCTTGTCGCAACGCTCCTCCGTCTCGCAGACAATGTTCTTTACATTCTTCACCTCGTAGTCCAAGGTGGCCTGCTTGGTGGTGACATAATCACTGTTGCCCAGCTTGGTCTTGATGTCCTCGTTGATTTGCTGCATAAACTCCTCGATCTGGAAGAACTTGTCGCTGCAGGTGGCTTCAGCAAATGCCTTCAAGCCGAGATAGTGGCTCACTCACCGATTCTGGCGCTCGTTCTCAAAGATAAGCTCCTCCAGCTTGAGGATGTTGTCGTTTAGCTGGTTCTGGTGGAAGGTCACGTCCAGGGAGAGTTGATTTACCAGCTTTTGGGCCTCGTCTAGCCTGGATTCGACTTGCTCCTTAAGGGACTTTGGTGGAGAAGGTAAAGTAAGGAAGGATATATATTTAATGAAGTACAAAACCAACCCCCACCTGAGTGATATTGCAGCAGTATTGAACATCCAGCTGGTTCTGTTCCAAAGCATAGGCTCTCTGAGAGGCCTCCTCCTCGATTTGGCGACGTAGTCCTCCAACCACCTCGTCCGTGTCCCGGTTCCAGTCCTCCACCACCTGATTCTGCTTGCGGATATTACCCACATCTGTGATGAGATGCAGGCGTTGACGTATCTCCTCGTTCAGCACCGAGCGAATGGTGCCCACATCCTGCTCCAAGGCCTGCAGGCGATGATCGGACTGCTGCTGGTCCAGTCTATCCATGCTGGCACTGAGCCGCTGGCCATTAAGGAGTTGCTGCTGCTGCTTGGCCCGTGGGCATTCCTTCAAGTGAGAGCGCATGCGGATGCGTGGAATAAAGGCCAGGCAGCCCTTGGGGCACTCTTCCAAGACCTGGCCACAGTGGATCAAGTGCTCCTGTATAGCAAAAATTATTTAGAATCAGGTGGAAGATAAAGGATGCAGTTACTCTTACCGTAAAAGTCTGGGCATCAAACCATTCGTTGCAAAACAGACACGACGACTTCTCATACTTGACTATGGTGGTGGACTTGGCCGGCTCCTGTTCCTCTGCCTGGTCTGGAATGATCTCCCGCGACAAGGCCTTGGTAAAGGACATGGTTAGAAGGGGGGGAAGGAGAGGTAGAGAATTCAAAAATTGATTCAATTTGTATTATTTTTTAATGCTGCCAGAACACCGCCCTAAACACACACTGAACGCGGAACGTTGGAAATGATTAAGAGAGCCTTCCTCGGCGTGGTAGTCATACCCGCACACATGGGCACTTTTGCGCGCTGATTACACATCATGGACATGGACTCAGTTTAGATACTGCTGCTACTCCTCCTCCTCCTCCTCCTTCTGCTCCTCCTCCTCCCAGCTTTAGGCGGCCGTGAAATCTATGTGCGATAGCGAGCACACATTGCCCCACTATTGAGTATTCGGTACTAACCCAGCGAACTCTTCGCCGGCTCTCCATAAAACGCAAGTGGAAAGGGCCTACTAATAAAAATAATAATTATGTGAGCCACTCCACTCTCGATCTCTGCCAGAATTCGCTGCGAATGTGCCACGAACGAGTGGGTGTTATCTACCTACGAATACACCCATAGACTCCGTGCGAGATATCATTATCATCGAAAAAAAAATGGGCTCACGAATGGGAACGACGCCATCAACCAGATAAGGCCATAATGGGGTTAATACACTTGTAAAAATTTTTACCTTTAATAAAATATTTGGAATTTTGCACTTAAAAAGGAGCCAAAAGCTAGACGCCTGGGATTTCAGAAAAAAAAAATCAGTAAAATCTAGAAAGTAAACTAAAAATTAATATAATAAACTAAAATTTAGGGCAATTTTTGTTGAGTGTAGAAAAATGTTCTTGTTTTAGGGTTATTTGCTCTAAAAAAATAATGAAAGTGCATTTTTCTTACATTTAGAAAGATTTATTCTTACTCTTAGGGATTTTTGAGTGTTTTCTGAAATTTAAAATTTTTTAAATTTTTTAAACACTCACAAGCACATATGTAAGTAACACATATTTAATACCACATCAAATCACAAAACATGCACACACACACATTCACTTGCCACTGTATAACCCTAAAGCTGGGTACCATTACTTCATTCCAGGAATGCTAGAACCAGTTGGGAATTATATGTGCACACGAGAGGGATTTTTCGCTTCAAAACTTTTAGAGCCAATTCGCCATGGCTTTTTATGGAAAATTGACCAGAAAAACAAGTGCAATTCGCCTTTATATTAAGAAATAAACTAAACGAAGCAAAATAGAAAAAACACCCTGAATTTGAGAAAAATTAATAATTATAAAATAAATTATATTAATAATATAATAATGTATAATTATAATTATATAACCTTGTCTTTACTTACACTTTAAGAGCTTTACCGCCTTTTTCAGTAAAAATAAAAAACCAAATAAATTAAATTTTTCCAAAAAAAAAATGTTTTTTCTTTAAAAAAAAGAAATATGTACACATATAAGGCAAATAAATAAATTAGCGGTAAAAAAAAACTATAGCCTAGAGGGGTCTCTACAAGTACGTATTCTCGGCCTTCTCGCGCATCTTCAGCTTCCGCTGTTTGCCGGGAAAGATACTAAAGTGCTTGATGTTGAGCGCCCTCTGCAGCATTCGGATGGTGAAGTCGGGCACCAGGCAGGCCACGCTGGTCAGCAGAAGCCACAGCCAGACGGGCAGCGAGGCCAGCAGGTTGTTGTAGGCCCAGTAGATGTCGGTATCGTAGTCCCTGAGAAGGTAAATGAATTATAAAATATTTATAATACATTTATTTATTAAATATACTCACAGATTGATGACATTGTAGATAACCGTGGTGATCACAAAGCCCAAAATGGAAATCACTATGGTGAAGATGTACCAGAAGGAGAGGTACATGGACTCCAGCCAGAGCTTGAGGTTGACCACCACCACCACGGTCCACATGAGCAGGGTGCCAAAGCAGGAAAAGGCCACCGTTTGGCCATAGTTTAGGATCACGTTGTTGTAGGAGAACAGGCAGAAGGCAAAGTAAAAGATGATCACCGAGTGATAAATGGCAAATAGCATCCACATGAGGAAGAAGGGCCAGTGGAGCTGTTTGTTGTCCGTGTTCTTCTTGTACAGCTGAGGGGTTCTTAAAAAATAATACAAATTAAATAATTAAATAAATAATTGTAGAGATTAGAGGTAGCTTCACTTACTGCATCAGCTTCTCCTCGGTGTAGGGCTTCTCGGTGATGGCTATGAACAGAATGGGCAGCGAGGTATATATCACATTGTACAAGGTGAGGAATAGCGAGTCGTAAACGGAGGAGGAGGAGAATAACGTATGAAACTGGAACAGGAACATAATCCCCATAAAGACAATGTTCTTGTAGAAAAAGTACAGCACCAGCAGGCACAGCCGGACGCTATGATAGTGACCATGGACCAGGAGCAACCGCTTCAGCATACAGAACTTGGCAAAGGCAAAGTCCGCACAGCGTGCCGCCTGTCTACCCTCGCGTCCCATTATACCAATGCCCACATGCGCCTCCTGGATCATGGACACATCGTTGGCTCCATCTCCTATGGAGGCCGTATTGTAGTTCTCATTGGAGGACTTGATCAGCGACACCACCTCGCTCTTCTGCAGCGGACTAAGACGGCAGCAGAGCACAGCCGTGCACTTGACGGCCACATCCCGGAACTCGGAGCTGACCTCGGCCAGGGCCACGCCCAGGCTTTTGCCATCTATAAGCAGAGCACACTCCTGGCCAATACCAAATATAATCTCCCTGTCCAAGGCATTCAGATGCAGCAGCATCTCCTCCCGGTTCTTGCAGTCAATGATGAAGTACTTCTTGGCATCGGGCGGTATGTGGCCACAGGACAGGGCTATGTTCAGGGCAGTCTCCACCTTGTCGCCGGTGAGAACCCAGATTTTAATGCCCGCCGCCTGCAGCGAGACCAGGGTATCGGCCACATCATCCTGCAGGGCATCCTCCACAGCTGTGGCGCCCAAAAGGTCAAGATCTTTGAAAGAAAACAAAGATAAAAGTTATAGAAAATTATAGAAAATTTATAGAAAATTTATAGGAACTATATATATATAATTATAAATTATAAAGACTCACTGCTTTCGATCTTGGCATAGCACTCCTCGCTGAGCTGCTTCCGGTTCTCCAGCGAGCTATTCGCCTGGGCCAGCTCCGTGAGGAAGTCCTGGTACTCTGCATCCGCTATCTGCCGCCTGGCTATGGCCAGTGTCCTCAGACCAAGGCGAGCAAAGTCACTGATGTGAGCATCTGTCTTGGTCACCAAATCCGCCGAGCTATTCGCGCACAAAGGAAACACATAGCTTTCGGCACCTTTTGTATAGATCCATCTTCTGCCCTCCGTATCCTTGACAATCACACTCATACGCTTGCGATCCGAGGTGAACTCAAGGACATGGAGACGCTGGAAGGTTTCCTCTTTGGGCTTGGCACTGGTAAACGGACGCTTGTAGTCCATATGCGGCGGCACAATCCGCACACGAAGCACCTCGTCATCGTCGCCGGTATAGACCATTCCCAGGTTGGCACAGGCCTCCACCAAGGCCTTCTCATCCGGACTGGAGGCCTGGTAGTCTAGGGTACTAAAGGGTAATTGTTATTATAAAGAATATTTTTGAGCTAAAAGTAAACCCTTACAATATAAAGTCACGGATTTCGTTCTTCCTTCGCTGCGACTCGGCTCTTACCAGCATGGTGGGCTGGCGGGTGAAAGTGGGCGCCGCATAGGACTCCCGGGAGGCGGTGCTGGGTGAGCGGAAGAGTACTCCAGCAGGCGGACTACTAGGAGCTCCTAGGGGATTGGAGAGATAAGCATTGGGTGCTCCGTAGGAATGGGCCCTACGATGGCCCAAAACCGGACCCGTGTTGGCCTCTCCAAACTGCGGCAGATCTCGCTCCGAGGTAGAACGTTGGAATTGCAAGGAAATGGGACGCATATTGGGCTGGTTACTGATGCCATTGCCAGTGGCACCACCACCATTCTGATCAGTTGGACTCGATGGCGAATCGCCTGCAATGTGAACACGGTTGGCCCGGGCAAAGTTCGGACTCCGTTTGACCACCACTGGACGCTTGCGGCGCTCCACGCCATAGCCATCGTCGGAGACCAGCAAGGGATTGACATCCGAGGAGGTGACCGTGAAGTTGCCATTGTTGGGATGCGATGATACCGAATTCTCGATGGTGTGGCTCACATTGAGCTCGCTCTGCTGACTAGAATTGTGGCTCTCCTCGGTGATGTCCGAAATTGAGTACATCTCGGGCGGACCGGACTTGTTGGCCACTGCAGCTACAGTTCCTGTCGTTGGCTCCTTTTGGCTGTTGCTGGCATCGGCCTGCTCCAAAGACCCAGAAGCCACCTGGACAGTGTGACAGATGCTCAAGGCCTGGAAGAAGATGCGCTGGTTTGCCTGTAAGAAAAAAATAGGAAATATAAAATATTATTAAAAAGGTTTATTTTTTTTTGAAACTGTTAATATGTCTCACATTAAACTTGTTAATATCCAAGAGAGCCTTGGTCTCCTCATCCTCCAGCCGCGTCTTCTTGAACAGAAACTTGCTTCCACCTATCGAGCACTGCTGGAAGTTCATCTCGTTCTTGGTCAGGGTTCCCGTTTTGTCCGAGAAGAGAATGTTGATCTGGCCCAGCTCCTCATTAAGGTTCGAGGTGTTCACCACGCACGGCTGATCGGTCTCGCTCTCGTACAGCTCCTGGTCCCACTCCATGAACAGGCTGCCAATGACGCGCTGCAGCTCAATGGTGACGTACAAGGAGATGGGTATAAGGTAGTTGAAGAGGATCAGGAAAGACAAATAATCCTGCAGGAACTGCTTCACACTATAGCTATCGGTGGCATCGCCCAGGTAGGTCAGCTTGGGTATCACAAAGAGCTCGTTGTAGCTGAGGATCGAGAGAGAAATCTTCTAAGATCAGGATTCTTCTACCTTCTAAAGACTACTCACCGCTTGAGGAAGTATAGCAGTGTGACGATAGCTATCAAAGCCACCAGTATAACAATCAAAAACCGATTGATGTATGTCTCACTGGAGGCATTCTTGTTCCTGGTCAACCTACTGTTCAGCTGCAGCTTGGTGATCATCCCGGTGTACACGGCACAGCCAATGACGCACTCGGTGTTCTTGACCCTGGAGCCGCGCAGCAGGACATTCTCAGCGGACAGGGGAAGCACCCGCCCCTCGCTGCCCTTCAGCTCGATTTTGCCATTGAAGCTATACAGATCTGTGGTGGGACTCTCGCACTCGATCATGCCCAGCTTGTGCATCTCGGACAGATCCACAGTGGGCAGATCTCTAGGCACCAGCAGGGTCTTCAGATTGGACTCACCATCCAGATTGGCGGTGGTTATAAAGCACTTGCCATGTGGGTCCGTGGAGCGCAGCAAAACCAAATCGCAGGGTACATCACAGTCACGTTCGACCACGACGAGATCACCGGGACCCACGTCCTCGGACTTGATGATGGCCTCCTTGCCATCCCTGATGACAGTGACAGGTGAGGCATTGACCACGTTGTCCGTTCTGTAACGAAGGACATCTTCATAGCCCTGCTTGGCGGCGGTCACAGCGATCACAAAGACCAGGGGCAGCAGGGAGGTCATGGGGGAAACGGGACTATCTGAGGGGGAATTTTATATATATTAAAAAATACTATACAATATTAGAGTTATCTTACCTATCAATAGGGATATTATGGTCATCACCAGAAAGTAAAAGTTGGCTATCCGCCGGAATTGCTCCAACAGATTCTGTGGCAGGAATGTGATCAGGGTGTATTTTGTGGATTTAATACGATTCTGGCCCTTGGCCTTTTTCTTCTTGACATCCTCGGGGCCACCGATTTGTATTTGAAGCCAGTCATTTATGGTACTAACTCTGGATCCCTGCGAATATATATGGATATAGAAAAGGTCAGTCTATAACCTCCTGGGGGAGTTTATCTTATCAGAAACTACGGAAGTTCCTAGCTAAATTCCACAACTGAAAACTACAAAAAATACATTTATTGGCTTCTGAATAAATCACTCTTATATTCATGGGCACGAGTGTGTTTACCTATTAAAGCAATGCTGACAATCTTTTTCGAACATCAATATGAATGAGTTTGGGCTATGGGGGTTAATGGGGTTAATTAAGTGACGAATCGCACCCAGAGAGAGAGTGAGAGAGAGTGCGGAAGAAGGTTTCTATGCAAAGTATATATGCATCTGAATATGGCAAAATATGTTATGATCAGAGCACATTCTAGGAAGATCAAAAAAAGAGAGATTTTGTAGATTATACAAGGAGAAGAAAGAAGATTTCGGGAGCGTTAAGAAGAGGAGATCATGCTAAAAGAGGTTTTCGGGAGCTGTTAAAACTAAAGATCATATTAAAAGACGATTTTGGGAACTATAAAAACTAGAAATCATGTTAAAAGGTGATTTTGGGAACTATAAAATCTCTGAGTCACGTTAAACGAGGATTTTGGGAACTAAAAGAACTAAAGATCATGTTAAAAGGGGTTTTCAAGAGTTTTTTAGAGGAAGAGCTCAAAGTTAAAAGGGGAATTTTGCAAATATTTAATAACTGGGAATCACGTTAAATTCAAGGTTGAGAGGGTTTCCCACTTAGGACCTAAAAACCAGACATAATATTCCCGCAAACTAGTACCAAGTTCAAGTAAATACAAGAGTACCTAATAAAGAATCTAATAAGTACTTGTAACCCTTTTACTACAAGTAGTGTCTACTCCTTTGCACTTGACTTGCAACCGTAACTCGGTTCTTCCAAGAAACAAATAATTGGAATATTATTGGGGTTGTAAGTCTATAAATAGTTTAAGAAAGAACTCTGCTGCTCTCATATCTTTTTTATAGGAAACTCTTATTGTCCGAGGGGAGGGCACCTTTTGAAGAGGAAGGGACTGTTCCAGACTGGAAATCAAATGATAACTACAAACTGACAGACGGCGATTAGATTATAGGTAAAGAATACATAGAACATTTACGTTTTTGTTCCATTTTTTTAAGGGTACTCGCTTTAGTTTAAATAACTTCGATTTTTGTATTGAAGTCTCTTAAATATTTTTTAAAATTTTAAAATCTCCCCCAAGATTTTAGGAAATTTATAAATTAGAATTCCCAGTTTCAAACAGAAATTTCTCTCAAATTTAAATAAATTTTAAAGGCCGACCAAAGCTAAGCTTAGCTTAAATAAATTTAATATTTTAAGGGCAGATTTTTTAAGTCATTTCCTTGCCTTTTAAAGGTTTCTATTTCGTAATACTTCTCCCTAAGATCATCTTTACCTTACGCCTGTTCCATAGGAGCGCCTCCTTGAGATGGTACGACTCCTGCTCGGCCCAGACCGGTGGCCGATAGGTGGTACCAATGCGATCGATGCGTCGAAATCCGCTCAGATAGTCATGGCCAAAGAAATTCATTGTCTAACACAAACACCCAACACGGACACGGACACGGACATTGACTGGAACACCTGTCGCCTGGCATTTGGCTTGGTTATGGTTAGCCTTGGAATGCGTTTCATCTCTTGAGGGAATTTGCACGAATTTCCACAAAACTTTGCAGGTGATGTTCCCGTGTTAAGGGAAGCACCTGCTGCTACTGCTTTTTTTTTCTATTGTTATATTTTATTTATATTTGTACATAGAGAGTGGATTTTTCTCAGCACACTTAGGAAGCGTATAAACGTCTAAACGTATAACCTTAAAGCGATGTTAAGTGGTCAATTTTAACACTTCAATTGAAAGGTTCTATGATCATTGTGCAAACGTAAGTGCGCTCTACACTGTATGTATCGTTGCGTGGTACATATATTTGCCTTTTGTATTTACATGGCTCTTAGCGCACACACACAGTACACACACACACACACTCTCGTCACGTAACATTAAGGCTTAAACCGGCTTTATGCGCTTTGCGATTTTTTCGATATGTATGGCATATTCCTTTGTGAATCGATATCCTTTCGATAGGCAAACGATAACTCGCACAAAAAGGGTAAAAACAACAACAAATAACCACAAGAAATAACGATCGGTAAGCGGGGCCGCGTGATGAGCTATGTGCGATGTGCGACGATGTGCGCCACTGGAAAGCCGTTCTCACACTGAGAATGGGAGGTCTGCGTCGCTTCCACCTCCAAGTCCCCCCCTCCCCCCCTAGTTTGGGGTACCCATTCCCCTACCCCATTCCTATTCCCATTCCCATTCGGATCGCATTCACAGCCTCGAAAATTGAACGTATAGCCAGAGCAGAGCAAGACCCACGGGGGAGCAGCCAATAAAAGCTCGAATCTTATTGACGTCGTCGAGTAAAAGTTTGCGATACACACCAGGCCGAGGCCCAGGCCTGATGGGGGTTCAAAGTGCATAGTTAATTTGCCATATTGATGACGTCGTCGCACTTTTTCTATTTAAATAAAATCACATAAAAAAACCCATTGTTAAATTTTAGGAAGACTGACAGCAGAGTAAACCCATGACGTTTCTAGGGAGAATAAGCCAAGTCTATGAGAAATGTTTGTAATATTTTTGGAAACAGGAAGTTGTTTTCCTTAAATTACCAATTTCTTAGGATTATTATGTTGAAAAAATTTTATAACATTTTCTGTGTAATTATTTATTAGATAACTAAATTGAATTATTATTTATAGTTTGATATAAACTATTAAAAAACAATAAAAAACACCAACCAACCATAGTTGATTGACTTAACAATAGAATGTAATACATAAAAAATAAATATTCCTCTAAAAAAATCAAATATTTCCGGTCTTCTTAAGGAGTATTTTGATTTTATTTAGTGAAGGAGACATTTCCGACCCCATAAATCATATATATTCTTGATCAGCATCAATAGACGCATCTTTCTAGCCATGTCCAGAAGAAAACCATATTTTTGAATTTTTCTCCAAAATTTTATAAGGGGTTACATCATTAAAATTACCGAAATTGGCAACAAAAAATAAAAGTTAAAAAGAACTTAAATTAAGTAAGCAGATTTATTAAGATTAAAAAAAAAAACTATTACAAAAATGCTTACCGAATGGAATTTAATGCATTTTTGGCAAAATTATAGCTTTTTACATTTTGATTTTTTTTCCCAAAAAGTGCACAATTAAAAAAAAAACTTTTCTTATATTTTTATGTAAAAACGTACAAATATGCTCAATTTTATATAATTAAATATAAATATATGTATTTTAGTTCAAAATATTAGTGCGTATACGTAATGTGTATCCCTAATACGTATACGTAATGCGTATACGTATTTTTTACAGGCGTATGAGTAACTTTGTCTGCGTCTACCTTATAAAATATGATAACTATGCATAAGTAGCTGTATATCAAGGCAATAACTAAAGCCAGAAATTGTAAACATAATTAAAAACATAAATTGTAAACAAATACAACCTCTCTGCGATCCCTGTAAACTCTTAATATATACTCAAGAGAAATCTTCAAGTGTGTGTCCCATGACTATTAACCATTATGAAAAACACCGCCAGTTAATGATTACAAAAATGCCAAATTTATATCTTGGTAAACAAGAATATAATCGTATTTTCTTTTAAATACAAGATCTTTTTAATTTAAGGTAAATACAAACGAAAAACCTTGAAGCCAAATGAAGGATTTCGAAGATTATAGAAACATGATACCAGCTACCAGCTATCAAGCGTCGGTACTTTTTTTTTTTGGCTGTTTATTTCACGAATATAGATTGCTTTCCGGATAAACACACACTCACGTACACTCAGTTGGCCCATGGCTATGACCTAATACCCAAAAGAATTCACACTGTTTGTTCCTGTCAATCGAAGTTCAATCGAACTTCCCGAAGACGAAGACGAAGACGAAGACTCACCCTTTTGCGAAGAAGCCTCTCGAAGAACTTATCCATGATGCACGCTGCCTTTTGGGATATATCCTGGGTGTAGTATATCCTCTCAAAGTTCTCATATATATATGGATGGGCTTACTGGGGACAATGCGGCACCGACGCGAAACAATAGCATAACTACAACTGACCGATTTCAGTATATCTCTCGTTTGGAATAGCTCGTTGCCTTCGAATTGGTCGTATTGCTTATCGGCAACTAACTTTTGGTAACCAATAGTCCCACTCTTAGCGTTAGTCGAAGCACAGACACTCTTTGATTTTAGAATAGGGTGTTTACAGATAGAGAGAGAGAGAGAGAGAGAAACACTCAAAGTGAGAGAGAGCTATATGTATATTCAATCAATGCAATACGGAGACGTCATGAATGTGCACAAAATGCTTTATCTTTATGGGTTACACCCCGTTTTATCAGCCCTTTTTACGTGTGTGTTGGCTCAACGTAACTTGCTTTACACCGACACATTCAAGGCTCATACACTCACAAAAATATAAGGTATATTACTGGTAATTAATAGTTGTAACAACACGCAGGCGTAGATACCTTCCGCCTCTCAAAGCGCACTTCCCGAACGAACTGAAAACATCCGTGCAAGAGAACCGAACCGGGCGGCCCCCTCACATAATCCCATATCCCCTCCCTTTCGGGTTCAGTTTCAGTTCTACTAGTAATACGTCGCTCTCTTAGTCCCGGGGCTTGGCCATATCTCTCGCCCATATGTACATATAGAGTAAACTGCCAAAATGCTGATAAGATTGCGGGGATATCTAAGTGCCGGAGCACCTCAGCTGACTAATCGACGACGGTGTCAGCGGACAGCGGTTACCGGAGCAACTGCAGCCGCTTATCATTAGGCTGGGCTGGGTTGGGTCTCAGTTCAGTTCGTTTCGTTTTGGTTACATTATATGACTTGATATCTTGGGGGAAGGAAGCCTATATTATCTGATCGACTGTGAGCCTGAGTATCACCATGATCGAGGCAGTTTTTTTTTGTTGCTTGGTTCAAGCATCTCGACAAGTCACTTTGGGAGTCTATAAACACAACGATAAGGAGGTGGAGAGATCGGCATGGACGCGTGCCAGTAGGTATCACAATTGTACCAAACGAAGTTGAGTGGATTTACTGCCTGGGATTTCACCATAACAATAGAGCTTTTCAGGGTACAAATAGCGGGAACTTTTCACTATTTCAATTTAAATGTAATTATATTTCACTATTTAAATATAAACATAAACTTTAATATATATATAATATATTATATTTCACAATTTAAATAATATATAATCCTTTGATGTCTTGGGTAGTTGGCAAACCTAACATTCGGCGGGAGTGGGAATTTCACTAAATAAGAAGAGCTTATTCATAGCTCACACTTTGGGGCTTAAGTTTGCTTTATTTTAAATAGATTATTCCATGTTTAGTAAACACTTGATTATATATATTATAAACCAACTTCACTTGCACTATTAAATAATAAAATAAAACAGGAGATATCCAGTTCTGCTCACACAATTATTTCCTTAACACCAAAAGGTAGTTAATAACCTTCCTTCCAGTTGAGAGATCTTAAGACTTTCAGGTCTCTATAAAGTCCTGCTTGATCACTGACTTTAACCTACCATTTTATCCAGCAACTTTTAAAGCAAAGTCCGCCAAAAGTCTTCCGAGAAGTTGATCCTAGACTGTGGTGCCGAGCGAGGTCCTCCTGACCAAACAAACAAACAAATATCGGGTGACAAACCACCACCAGTTCGTTTAACGTGGCCAAATCAAATACGAAAAAAATAACAAAAAGAGCTAAAAATATATATACATATATATTATTATTGTACACTGGAGTACGATGGAAAGAGAAGCCTTCCACGCGCAAACTGATCTATCGGCAAACTGTCGAAGAATTGTTGATAGCGTTACCACTAACAAAAGCCCATGCGTACCCTCTATATGCTGCTCGCCAGTCGGACTTTGCATGTATGTTCCCCCATATATTTACACCCATAGCCCACCATGGCACCCAACCCCAGTCCACACCTGCACCCGGGCAGGGTCTTACCTGACTTATAGATATTGCCAAATGGGTGCAAAAAAATAATATGATATAAAGCAAGTGCGTTGCACCCGAGAATTATGGGGAAATCGGCAGCATATTATCATCAGCTTCGGATTCGGAATTGGATTCGGATTCGGATTCGGACGCTCTCCTGGAGACTTGCTTCACATCGCCGCGGGGGTTTCCACGGACACGGACTCGCTCTTGGTAGCAGCTCAGCTGGGTCTCTCCCTCTCTCTTAGCCGCTCCGGACTGTTTGCCGTTTGCGATTTGCCATTAGCCGAAGAGATAAAGTCGATAACAATATCTTATCGTGAGGCATTGAATCACATGGACACACACATATCCATCGCAGTCGTAGTCGTCGTTGGCGCTGGCGTTGGCGTAGCCTGAGCCGGAGGCGAGAGCCGGAGCATTGGTGCGTCGTGACTCACTTAACCCGGGAATGATGGGGTCTACGGCGGCTGGTTGCCCCGGGACATCCGGTGAGGTCGGGTCCACACTTGGGGGAAATCCCTATTCAAATAAATGTAAATAAAACAAATAAATAAATATATTAAACAAATAATTTTAAATATTTAAATGCCTTAAAAAAGGGTTTTTAAAAAAGATTTGAGATCTTAGGTGATTTTTAATACAAAAGAAGCTTTAAAGGATCATAAATTATTTCAAAAACTGTCCAAAAGTATGCTATTTTTTTCACAAAAAAATTACAAATTTTATATCCTAATTTAAAAATTCAATTAAAATACAATCAATTATAAAATTTAAATTAAAAAATATATATAATATATTTAAATTTTATAAAAATATTTTAAATTTAAATTAGAAAAAAATATACGTTGAATTTTAATTTCAAACTGAATTTCTTCCGGAAAATGTTGTTTAAAGGGCTTGCAAATTTTAACATTTTCAGATTAAAATCCTACTTTCAAATTTAAAAGAATATATTAAATATAAATTAAAAAAAAAATTATTAAATAAAAATTTTAATTCTATTACTTTCCTGAAAAATGTTTAAAAGGCTTATATATTTTTACTTTCAATATAGACACACTTTTTAATTTTGTACAATAACCTTTATCTTTTTGTTTACAAGCTTATTATATACATATGTATATACATTATCTTATTATTTATTTGCTTTCTTAAATAAACATTAGCCTGACTTTTGTTACTTATTATGCAATCAATTATTACAATACAACAAAAACAATTTTATCAACAAATATATTACAATTGTAAACAAAAAGAGTTCACTGAGATTAAATGAATTAATTGTAATTGTAATTTTAATTGTAATTATTATGTATCTTAATACTTAAAGATATCATTATTATTATTTGTATTATTTATTTTAGTTAAAGTCACTTTTATGTACGTCTATCGCCATTATGTCGTCTGGTGACTCAACATCGGGATTTCTGACCCGAACCCGATGTCATCGATCAGTTTAAAATGAGTAAACATACTATAAATATGGCTGCCGGAAAAAAAATTTTTGGAGCTTAAGGCCTATCAAATACAAATATATGAATGTCATGGAAAATAATCAATTTCCACACAATCAAAAAATCATTAAGGAAAACCCAATAATTAAGGTTAATATTCAAATGAATAAGTTTCCATTAGGTGAACACTAAAGGGAGATAACGTAAGTGGGTTTTATTGAGAGAATTTAATGGGATAGGTCCTTATGGAGAGAGATATTTCCAAAGTGTCAAGAAAATAAGACGAAAAAGCATAAATACATTTTTTAAAGATATATGAATCAATAGTTATTAGATGTTTCTTGATGTATTTTATCAAAATATAATCATGAGACCATCAACTGGTAGATCTTGGAATCTATATCCGTTCAATGTAATTATATTATTATCATTAATATAAACTTAAATGTATACGTAATAAATATATATGTTTTCAGCCCGAAAGTGTGCTTAAAAGTTGCTTGATTTTATTTGGGTTTTACTCCACCTTTTAAAGCTTTTAATGATTAAATTCCTGACCACTCTTTCTATTTAAGACCATGATAATCTGTAAACAAAAACACAGACAGCACAAAGAATAAAGAAATAAAAATAAGAATAATAAATAATAATAAGAAACAAGAAAGTTTGTATACCCTTGCAGGTAACAATTAAAATATATCATAACTATGCCAAAAATGCATTAATTTCGATTCGGAAAGCAGTTTTATGTTAGTTTTTATTAATTTAAAAAAACTGCATACCAAAATTTAACTTTTAAGAACTCTAAATTTTTGGCCATTTTTGCTAATTTTAATGATAATTTTGATAAGGGGTTAATCAAATTTCGCAAAAATGTTCAAAAAATCGATTTCTTCCGGACATGTCTAGGAAGATTCGCCTGTTAATGCTGATCAAGAATATATATGGTTTATGGGGTCGGAAATGACTCCTTCACTTAGAAAAAATATTATTTTGTATTATAAAATCCGATTTTTTAGATTATAAAACTTCTTATAATTACCAAAATTTTTAAAATTTAAAAATATCATAACTCGGGCAAAAAGGCATTAATTTTAAATCGGAAAACTGTTCTGTGCTAGTTTTTCTTAGTTTTATGAATCTGCATACTTCATTTTATTATTTAAAAAATTCAAATTTTGGCCAAAATCTGAGAATTTTAATGATGTAACCCCTTATCAAATTTCTTGAAAATGGCTAAAAATTTGTTTTTCTCCGGACATGGCTTAAACGATTCGCATTTGAATGCTGATCAAGAATATATATGGTTTATGGGGTCGAAAATGATTCCTTCACTTAGAAAAATATTATTTTGTATTATAAAATCTGATTTTTTATATTAAAAAACTTCTTGATTTCTTGATCATTTTGAAAATCTGACGACTATATCTTATAGCTGCCATAGGAACGATCGGGAAATTAATAGGGAAAAATTATAACTTCGTTGTTATTCAACGTGTTTTTATCTACTCTGAGATATAAGCTTTTGTTATCATTTTAGAATTTTGGTATACATTTTATGAAAATCGGTCGACTGTATCATATAGCTGCTGTATAGACATTTAATTCGGAAAGCTGTTCTGAGTTAGTTTTTCTAAGCTTAACAAATACTGCATACTTAATTAATTTAAATAACTACCAATAATTTTAGGATCACCAGAGATGAAGCTGGAGGAGCGAGCAGCTGGCAGGACAGACCTCAACCGGATGGCAGTAGAGGACGGTGATCGGATCTTGGCTCCGGGCTATATAAAAGCCTGCAGCAGGAGTAGATAATTAAAATATT
>VNKB01003516.1:0-22603 GCA_008042735.1 Drosophila leontia
TAAACATCGAAACCAATCTGCAAGGGTATACAAACTTCGGCGTGCCGAAGTTAGCTTCCTTTCTGGTTTTATTATGCCTTTCATTCTGTCCATCTGTACTTTTCTATATAAAAATATAAATTAGTTAATAGTAATCATAAGAAGAATGTATGGCTTCGCAGTTTTTCACAATATTCACAAGGTATAAAAATTCTTCATGATTTCGGGTTTTCGGCCTTGTTCATAATCAACAGATGAGTTGATCTCGCCATGTCCGTCCGTTAGCTTTATAAAGTATATAATATCTTGAGTAGCATCAACAGCCGAGTCGATCTCGCCATTTTCGTCTATTTGAATGAAACTTTACAGATAGTCATCTGACTGTTCTCACTACTAAATTAATACGGCGAAAAGGTAGTTTTTGGAATGAAATCGAACAAGAAAGCAGCTAACTTCGGCACGCCGAAATAGAGTGGATCATTATAAATCTATCCATTTCGTTCATATGAATTAAAAAAAAAAAAAAACACAGAAGATTTATAAAATACATATATTTATACATCATTTGGTTTTAATAAAATTTTAAAATAATAATTTTTAATTCGTAAAAAGGACTATTTTTTAGATTTCAAATATCTAATATAATATAATATAATATAATAATAATAATTTTCATAACATTAACGTACACGATAAAAAAATAAACATTTTGGTTACGAAGTAGCGCAAACATATTTTAGTCTTTTAAGATTTTTGTTCTTTATTCAAGAGTTTTTGAGTCGTAATTCAAGATTCAAAAGAGTTAAGTTTTAGCCCCAAAAAATCTTGATTTATTCTCGAGTTAATACTAAACATTCTTAGTACCACCAATTTTCCAATATATGTATATATTAATATTTTTATATATATATTTATGTATATAAATATATACATATATATAACATACATATGTTTGTATAAAGGATAATCAGAGACTCGTTGGCGTTGCGAATGTTTTCTACCATAAATAATTTTTAAACTATTATTGAGACACATATTGTTGTGTTTGTGCCTTCCTTAGAGTAATGGATGAAGATTGATGGGCGTTATATTGATGATGATGATCGTTATTACCCATTTTATTGGGGGTGCTTCCATTCAAAGGTTATGTTTGTGCCTTCCCCCTAAATATTTTTAGATCTGAGACACTTCCGGGGGGATTCTATAGGCCTCAGCCTCAGCCTCTCTTCATTTGTGACCCCATTGTGCTGGGAAACAATAAGAGAGATGAGGGAGAGAGAGCGTGGGGTTCGATACCATGGGCGCTACTTTGGCAACAAAAACACATCTCGACAATGAGCTTCTAATTTGAATGCTATTTTGTCTTTTGTTGTCACAGATTTAATCATCTATTTTACTTCTAAGGACATGTAGTCCTGGCCTGGCATTTTTCCCATCATTAGAGTCGCCATTGTTTTCATGGGGCTCAAATGAGAGCTTTATTCTCTTGCTATGATGGGCATAACAGAAGATTATTCAAATACGAACGAAATTTCTTTAAAAACTACAATATGTACATTATTTTTTAATGTTAAATGCTTTTTGATTTATAGTAAGGTTGGTAACTCATATTTAATGTAAAGTAATTATAAACAAGAAAGGAAGCTAGCTGCGACTTACCAAAGTATGTGTACTATGATTCATTAAGAACATATATATTTTTTTTTTCACGATTTCAAAAAAGCGCTTTTAAAATTGTATCATACCTTATGATGTACAACATATTTTTTACAAATCTCTTGTAAGTTTTTTATGCATTTGACCGATATGGATTAGTCTTAATGATCATATTGCAAACTGCAAGGGTATACAAACTTTGGGGTGCCGAAGCTAGCTTTCTTTCTTCATGATTTCTCCGTTTAAAATGTTTTCCATAAAAATAACGAAAACACGCGTTTTCTGAAATTCGCTTTCGAATATTTTGAAATCTGGTTTAGAATGGTAAATTCTTTAAATTTTTATTGATTGGATCTTTTTTTAAAGTAAATATATTTATGAATCCATTTTAGAGAACTTTAAAGCAATCCTTTCTAGGGACCTAAATTATATTATCTTATTATATTACATTTGCCAATTTCCTTTAGCAAGGGGTCGAAAGTGTGGTAACCTATGATTTCACTGTCCAAATGGCAAGCAAATGAAGACTTCAACGCGCTTGAACGATGGTTCTCGGGGAGCGAAGGAGATCTGTCGGATGCAACTGCACGTGCAGCTCATTGAAATGGGGTTTTGGGAATACAAAAAAATACAAATAAAATTAATATTATATTGTACATGCTGGGGGTTGGCAGGGAGACTGCCACTCAGCTCCTGACTTCATTCTAATTACGACTACAAAAGCCGTCACAACGAGAAGAAAAAGCAACCCTCACCCAACCAATGCCCACCCGTGGCTGGCGTGGCTGAATGTCAAGTGCAAAAATGCCTTTTGGTCAAAGGTCGCGCGATTTATACGAGAGTTAAGATGGAAAGCAAGAGTAACAGCATTATTTTCTTGAATTCATAAGGATATTTCATCTCGGACCGCCCATCGTTTGCTAGGTAATTGTTTTTTCCTTCTTGCACACAACAATTTGTAACTTTGTTCAGGCCTTCCCTGTCATATCCTCCCACAATACTGTGCCCTGCATCCTGAGTTGGCGTCAATTCAATTATGAGTTATTTCACGGGACACGCACGAAGCTTCCACATGTCTGAATCCGTACCTACCATCGTAGTCGTTCAGGAAATTCAGCAATAGATTTGGGAAATTGCAAATTTAAATTGAAAGCCTGACTTTGAACAAAGAATAATTATAACCAGGGCTTCATTGTACATTTTTTTTAAAGTCCTACAAGGTTTATAATGAAGCTTCCGAATGCTAACATTCAAAAGTTTGATTATGGCTGCTTTGTAAACAAACATACCTAAACCAGTCTTTAAAAATTTGCTTGTAGAAATGTTTGATTAACACCCAAAAAGGACACTATTTTCGAAATAACTTTTCACGAAGATACCTTCTTGAAATCGTGACGAAAGTGTTCTTATATATATATATTTTTTTTTTTGAAGAAAATTGTTCACTTCATAGTTTATAGGAGGGTCGTGAGGAGGTGACATAAGGAATGCTGGATTAAGAATCTAAACTGATACATTATAATGATATTTACATAAGTACATTTTTGTCGAGAACATAATGACTTCTAAAATTTATATATACTTTCCATCAATTGGAATACTGAAACGTTCTAAACTTCTTTTAAACCATTGCAGGGCATTATAATTTCAGTTGGAAGTTTGCCTCGCAGTGATAGAGCCGAATCGATCTAGTCATGTCCGCTTGGCTTTTTTTCCGTCTTTTAATAGAAAAAAAGGTAGCTAACTTCGATACGCCGAAGTTTGTATACCCTTGCAGTTGACAATTAAAAAAATCATTCCATTTCGGTATATGTATTAAATTTTTAAATTTAAAATATTTTTATTATACCAAATAGGTAATGTTTTTTAAAATTTTATCAAAACCAAACAAATATATGCTATATGACAAACTTCAGCGGTTAGCTTCCATTCTTAATTTTTGTAATGTTCGCCACAATGCCAACCAACAACAATATCACAAATAAATTGATGCCAGTAAAAGCGTAAAAAAGGTACATTTATAATTAATATAATTGAGTTGCCAAGCATTTGAATTTTACGCACTCTGGGTTCAGAAAAATTGAGAATGAATATTGCAGATCTGAGAAAAATTAGTTTTGCGTTATATTAATATATTTGATTTCGGGCAATATTATTTCTATCAACAACAAAATGTAACTTTTTATTAAAATCAATCCGGAAAGGAAACAAAAAAGGTTCCCACTGGGATATCTCTTTCCAATGGGGTTTCAGAATATATTTGTTTTTCAAAGAAGACCAGTATCGATTTTTATTTATTTCTTAGCAAACAAAACACTTATTTACCCATTAACAACAAAAGAGGTTAGCAAATTATTCATAGAAAACTTTTCCTTGAAGTCATCTTTCTGAGTACAAATTCCCCATCCCCAGTACCCAGGAGGAGTTGGAGTCAAGTCAATGAAGCGATGGATGACACAGCGTGTCATCGGTGTAATTTGCAGCCTTGTCACTCCCTCTGCTCCTTACTTACTCTGCGGTGTACCTCTTGTTATTGGGGATATTAACGGCTTGTGTTACAGGCTTTCGGCGACAGGAGCTGAGCTGAGCAGCCGCTTGGGAATTCGGATTCGGATTCGGAATGTCTCAGCTGGTGGTTGTATCGAGGTTAAGGCATTGTGGTTACTTGAGTTTTTATCAGATTTTCTGAGCAGGAACGGAGCGTGCCAATGAATTTTAATAGAAACAGCAATTGCAATTGTCAATCTTCTTCAGTGTCTCCTTTTGCCTAAGTTATATATTCTTTTCTTCTACCGTTTTCTTGACAGTTTGATAACAATTCTATATAAAGTTGGGAAAACATCGATATTAGAAACACAATCAATTTACCATGTATGTAAATACTCGAGAAAAAGTTAATTCAGCATGATGCATATATTGTTAAATGGCAAAAAGTTATAATATCCGAAGGAAATGGCCACCTGACTGCTTGGCAAGAGAAGAGTAATGTGCGTTGTGGGGTTAAAACAATTGTGTTTGCCGGCAACAAAACCATAAAGCCCATTTCAAGTCCTCTGCCCGTAAAGTCTGAGGACCCACCCCTGTCAATAATGTGGACTTTATAAAGAGGATATACTTGAAAACTCGACATTGTGTCGAGTTGGGTTTCGCGGCGTTAATGAGGTGCCTGAGCTGTGCCTTTGCAGATTTTTTCTGGGAGATAAGAGGTTTTCCAACATAGAAAGCCTGAAATTTTTAATTGAAAAGATATTAGAATAACATTTTACCCTAGACGTAGACGGGGATGACTTATGCGATGTCGTCGCACAGAAGCGCCTTTTCTCATTTTGTGTTTCAAAAATCATAACTTTTAACCCAAATAAGATAGTCGAATAATTTGATAGGTAATTGTTATAAAATCTACATATATATACAGCACATTCGCCTTTTTATAGGGTATCAAAGTGAAAAAATCAATTTTTTCTTACGAAAATGAATACAAACAAGAAAGGAAGCTAACTTCGGCACGCCGAAGTTTGTATACCCTTGCAGATTGGTGTTAATGTTTATATTATAGATTATAATACTGAAAACACTCACAAAACAGAGTTTCATTACATTTTACCTATACTTATTATGTTTACAGTTTGACAGTTACAGTTTTACATTCCCAGCTTTACATATTTCAGACATTTACCGATCGCTTCTATGGCAGCTATATGATATATTTGTCCGATTTTTATGAAATTTATACCAAAATTCTAGAAAAATAAAAAAAAAGCCTATATCTCAGAGTAAATAAAAATGCGTTGAAAAACAACGAAGCAATAATTTTTTTCCTATTCATTTCCCGATCGCTTCTATGGCAGCTATATGATATAGTCGTCCGATCCGGCCCGTTCCGACATATATAGCAGTAAGAGTATATAGAAGACCATTTGCAAAGTTTCATTCAGAAAGCTTTAAAACTGAGGGACTAGTTTGCGTAGAAACAGACAGACGGACAGACGGACATGGCTAGATCGACTCGCCTGTTGATGCTGATCAAGAATATATATACTTTATAGGGTCGGAAACGTCTCCTTCACTGCGTTGCAAACTTCTGACTGAAATTATAATACCCTGCAAGGGTATAAAAATTCAACATGCAAAAAAACAAAACTTTAAATTGTCACAGAGACTGTTTAATATTTTTATAGATTTTTTAAAAACAATTTTTACCCTTTCTTTCTTTATTATTTTCCTGTTTAGGGAATGCAAACTTCTGGCTGCACTTGATTTAAGCCCGACACGCCCCCTTACTCTCCTTTTTCTGGCCAAAAGTAGAAGGCGGAGGAGTGGCTGGATGTCAGCTACAAAGTCGCGCCATTAATGCATAAAGTGGCAGAGATAAGTGCGAAGGCAAAAGGAGGCGTTGGGCTAATATCCCAGCTTTTTATGGCCCTGCCCACTCACTTCTTGAGATCCTTCTTCTAGCTGTTGCAAGGATTAAAGTTGCTTGCATAATGCCAGGCGCATAATTAAGCAAAACTGCAATGAGACAAGGCTGCAGATGGAGACAAGGAGCTGAGGCAAAAAGTAATACAAATTCTTTTAGTTTAAAGCAATTTATAAATAGTAAATATCCCTAAAAAAAAAAGAGCTATAAATGTATCAAAAATATCCTATATCTCCTCATTCCCTAAAAAAAATAACTATATATTATTTTTAGTAGGCACTTAGCTTTGGATTCGTACAAAAACCCAAATGGGACAAAGGCATTTCTCGATTCCAGGGCATTTCAGGACTCCAGGTCCTTTTCCATTGTCCCGGGTCAAGTTATCCTTTGTGCGCTGGGCTCTCTATTCAATCTTTTTAGCGTGATAAACTGCTTAATGCACTGGGACCGATACAAATGGCCATTGAACTGACCCACAACTTTCCACATTTCCCCATTTTCCTTTCGTCCTTGTGTATCTATCTCCCTTTTGAGTGGGAGATGACTAAGTAAATTGGATTCCAAATGCCCTCGTTTTTCCCATTGTGCAAGGACCAAAAAGGACTCAAGGGTTGCTATTTGCATCGACTGATCAAGGAGCAATGTATAAAATGTATAAAAGTAAACAGAATACAATTTGAAAATTGTTAAATTTTTTGAAAACTAAGTAAGTAGTATAGTAAGGAAATTAATAGGAATTAATAAAGTTACTGCCATAAATTAAGTTCTTAAATAATAATAAAACAATCAATTAAGAAAAGAAACTAACTTTGCTTACTTTTTAATAACGCACAGAGGTTTTTTGAAGCTGTTAGCTCGAATATGAATTACAAAGTAAATAAAAATATTTATTATTAATTACTTAGTTCTTAAATAAAGCTGTAATAAATTACATTTTAAACAATAAACTTTCTCGAAATAAATTAAAAGTAAATGGCAAAAAACAAAAGGCAATTTCCACAAGTAATAACGCACTTTTCACCCCCAAGAAATATCTCTCCCCGTTGGCCCGCCCGCTAATTGAGCCATATGTCAAGGCCAGATGGGATCGCATCTGTTTGGGATCTGGAATCCGGATCCGGATCGGAAACTGATGCTGGCGACGCAATGCAATTCACATTGACTGCCGGCCGGGGAGCAATCTTTCGTATTGCCATAAAAAGTGAATAAGGACCTCGACTCTCTCTTATTTCCAGCCGAGATTTAGGGGGGCGGCTGGTTGGTATGTTGAGGCTGGGATTTAGGAGCCAGTTGTGGGCGTTTCTGGTAAAGGTTTTTAATTGAAAACAAACAGGGCTTAAGCCAACTTTGGATCTCTCTTATTATTAATATTATTTTTTTGACCCGCACAGCCACCTCTTCTTCGCTGGCCGCTTGTTTGCATGCGTGTCGCTGACGTTGACATTTGAGGGGAGGAACCTTCCCTATACACTGCGAGAAATCTAAGCTTAAGCTTAAAAAAAACATCTGTTTAACTAACGAAATTATAAGTCTAAGTTTATTTTCTAGGAATTTTCATATTGGTTTTATTTTTTATAACAAACGTGTTTAGGAAACTTGAAACAATGTTTCTAAATTTATTAGAAAAATAATTTTTTAACTTTTTTTTTATAATTTATTAATATTCAATGAATAAATTATTTTTTTTTTATATTTTTTAATATGCAAATAATTTATTATATATATTTTTATATTTGTTTTATTAATCTATATGGAATGCACTTAGAAACTGTAAAAATCAAAGTCAATTTAGGTCGTAATAACAAAGAATTTAATTTAGAAAATTAATTCCAAACAAATAAGGCTTATTTTAATATTAATTTTAATTTTTTAAAGTAAACAAATAACTTTTAATCAATTTAAGAACCAATTTAAACCAAATTCTATGTTCCTCAAAGTAACCTTAATCTCCCCTAAGTTTAGCTATAAATAAAAGCTAACTATTTTTTTTTTTCAGTGTACGTTTCGATTGCCAAAGTTCAGGGGAGCTGGGAGCAAGGGTGAGCGGACCCTGCTATCCATAGCCATCGAGTGTTTGCGGGTAGCCCAAAGTGGCCATCGAAAGTGAAATGCGAACTGCGCACTCCACTTTCAAGTTCCAAAAAGGTGGCTTAGTTTTAAGGAGGTGCAGGGTGAGAGGGCGCGGGCTCAGAGGGTTCCGGAGCATAAAAGTGAAAAACAATTGAACCCTTGGGCAAAATTGGTTTTGACAATGTAAATAAATAAAACACAAGCATAAATATTTACTGCTGACGGCAGTTTCGTTAAGGGCTTAGGCGGGGCATTTTTGGGCTTTCAGGGTTCAGGTTCCCTGCTCCTTCCAGCTCCGCTACCCCTGCCCCTTGCCCGCTGCCTCTTTGCTTCCTAAAAAGTAGCCGAAGCGAGCATAAGCACCGAGATTACAGGGGCTCAGCAAAGTACACTTCTGGCCAAGGCAGAGCAGCCTCTCTGACCTTCGATGTGGGAGTTAGTGGGAGGTGGATGCTGGAGTCCTGGGCTGTTGTCATAAGGATTTGCAGCTCATTTCATGGGCACCCCTGCTAACCCCGAGTGCTAATATTTGATTGTGTTGTCGGGTCAATGGGTAACACAAATTTCAAAACCCAACGCCCCTGATGCGGATGTGGGGATCTATATCCACAAATTTTCACAGACACAAACACTGCACAAAATACACTGAGCCTTATAAGAGGGATTTTCATCAAGAACAATTCTTAAATTAAATAAAACCTTTAAAGCTTAATTAATAGTTTAATTTTTTTTTTTTTTTTTAAAGGTTTCTTATTAGGTTGTCTCTATTGTGTTGTTTTTTTCCCAGTGTAAAAAGTCTCATCCTGCTGGCTGTATTTATCTGAGGGCAAGGCAAGTCTGTTACAGTCCTTTCTGTGCAGGATCTGCCTGCATTTCGGCCAACATTTAGGCATCAATTTGTGTGTAATTAACGTTCAAAGTCCAGAAACCGAAAACGGAAATAGAAACAGAAATAGAAACAGAGACAGAGGTGTGAGTTAAGTGAGTCCTTCCAGAATAATTCCTTTATTAACCAGCCACATTTCAGCATAGGCACTGGGTCCAGTCCCTTAGCCTTAGCTGATTGACAAGGCCTAAACCATATCCAATTTCCTTATTAACAATTGCAAGTGCCTAGAGATTGACTTGACTTTTGGCTTGCATTAAGGCACTTCTCTCTCATTTTTGACCAGATTTCCAGACTTTGGACTTATAAATTAATTCAATAAAAATACAAGTCCTAATTTCATTTATAAGTCCTGCTTGGCACTTTCACTTAATTCACTTATTAAAACCATAAATTATGCGACATCCACGGAGTCAATCGAATGGCCATTCCAATAAAATATCTCACATCCTTTGGAGGGCATAAGAAGGAGCAAGAAGAACCTACTGGAAGGCTGCATTAATTTTACATTACTATTATCACAGAAGGAAGGAGGAGGGAGAAGGGAGCAGGTTCCCCTAATAATTTTCCGCGTAATTTATTTGAGCTTCATAATATCATATTTCACAAAAAGGAGCAGCGGCAGCCGGATTAGGAGTGGGCGAGCAGCTCCTTCCGTTGAATAATTTAAGCGCCACACATGTGCGCTGGGTTTTTAAGGATATAATACATGTCCTGCTGCTGCTGCTCCTCCTCCTGTTCCTCCTGGATGAGTGGAGCACGTTAAAATAGGCGGAAGACGATTATCAGACAGTTTGCACACAATGTCGTCCTGGAGCACCGAACAGCCTGGAGCCCGAGCAACCCAGGACACCCCCAGGCTACCCCCGAGGAGGGTTCACATTTATTGCCAAAAATTAAATGACAATGTAGTTCGCAAAAAGGCACAGAGACCCTCCCTCAAGTTTGTTGTAACCGGAGATAGATGCGGATGATTTTGGCGGAAGTGGCGGCAGATAGCGCCGCCATCTCCACATATACATACACATATATATATATATTTATGTAACGGGAGTTTCCCGCTTACGTTTTCCGGAGTTTTTCCCGCGGCGCCTAGTAATTTTTCATCGAGTCTTACACACATACACACAAGTGTAAAGGAATTTCCAACGCTTACTCACGCTCACAGCCAGCTCTGGCAGATTGTTTGGTTTAACAGCGTCCCGCAAAATTTCCCAACCCCCCCTCTCTGCCAGCTTTTCCAAAAAGGGTGCCTTGACTTTGGGCTTCGTCGGGGTGCAGGTGGCGGCGCGCCCCTGTCTTCGGCGGGTCATGTGGCGGGGCCAAAGTGCGCGCCGCTTTTGTTGAACTTTTGCGTAAGATTGCGCAGTAAATTGTCGAAAATTAATTTTCATGTTGAAAAGCTGCAAATTGCAGGCAAGGCAAAAGGAGCCAAGGGCCAGGGACAGGGGCCAACAGTAAGAGATATGGCGGGGTGGCGAAAACTGGGGTAGAAAACTCAAGGAGAAGGTTTGTCAATTAATTTCTTGAATGGTTTGCCTAATTGAAATTTTATGGCTTTTGTGTTTCCTTGTCTGTGTTCGCACACACACACACACACGCACATACTGCCAAAAGGGGCAGGTTTCCCCGAGTGGGCGTGGCATTCCTTCGACAACATTTCATTAAGCTCCATGTGTGCGAATGTGCGGATGCACGGCAGCATTTAAGGGTCACAACAGTTGCAACTTTCGCAGAAAATTTTCCTGGACTTTTCACAGTTTCTTTTTGAAGCAAACTTATTGAAAAGAAAAATCTTAAGCTTACGTTTTTAATACAAAAAAAAAAAAGGTTTTTTTTTTTAATTTTAAGCAACAGCCGAATCAATCTAGATAAGACTAAGGTTATAGTCTTAAAATCTGCATATTACTTTAACACAAAATCCTTTTTATTTATATTTTTAAGTAATATAAGTACGATTTAAAAATTAAAAAAAAATAATAATAATAAAAATATGGTAACGAAAGCCGCCGAAAAGAGCTTTCGATCCTCGAGGCAGTACGGCAACGCGCGAAGCTGCGCGACAATGAGTTTTGACGGCCCGGATCTCAAAACGAGCTAAGCTGCGCAATCCCGAGAATCTGACAGCCAGGATGCCTGGTCTCTCTGATTCTCCTCTTGTTCATAAGCCCGGTTTCCTGAAGCAACACGCCGATTTGGCGACAATAAAGAAAAGTCAAGGAAATAATCCAAAAAATACGCGTGTGATCATTGCGAGGTTTAGACGGGGACGTTGGCAATACAGAGTTCTTGGCAGCCACACCTTAAATAAAAGTTCCGCTCGGCTTTCCGTAGGGATCTCGGCCGGCACCGCCTACGCCCGGCCGAAATTCGTTACAATATATATAAATAATATGAAATAATAAGGATCAATGTATCAATGATCATATATCATCAACCAGTTTGTTTTATTTTTTCCTTTAAAATTTTAACGAATCTTTTTAAAATTTTAAAATTATCTATGTTATCTATATTAAGGAATTGTTTTTCCAATTATTACTTAAAAAATCAAATTCTTCATTGCCACTATTTGTTTTAGAATTCGAATTTCAAGTTGAAAACACTCGGGGGAAAATCGGAAATGACTAATGGCAAACATATTAATAGCCCAATAGCACTCCCATCCCCCCTTGCAAATGCGATATCTCTATAATCATATCACGAATCCCAGTGTTCGGTGTAATTCAATTAGAGTTCATTAAAATGATTACATAATAAATTATTACCAATGAGCGAAAGCACTGCATGTGTCCTGTCCGCAGGTCCGGCCAAAAAGCCCCCAACCCTTGGGGGCTGAGGCTGCTGCGGTTTCCAAATGTCAAATGCAAAAACATATGCCGAAAAATATAAATATATGTGTGATTTGCATTTAATTCGATTCGACAAAATTATGAAATAAATGCAGCATTAATTGATGACAACATAAGATTTCAACTTGAATCAATGCGATTTTCCATTTATGTTTATATGAAATTATATGGTTTTATAAATGCTTTTTTCTTGTCTGGCTTAATCATTGTAACTTTGTTAATATTATTATTTTTATTTGCAGTGCAATGACTTAGAATAGATATTGATTTGGGGAGACAACAAGGAAAGCATTTGCCATATTACATTTTGATTTTGTTGTAAGAAATTGTATTTAATTTTTTTGAAATTATTATGTAAATAAGCTAATTTATTTTTTATATAATTTAAAACCAAAGAAATGAAGTGGAAAAAATGTAATGTGATAGCATGTGTTGCAATTATGTGTGGAAATTATTAATCTAAATCCTAATAAGCAAAAATATATATTTAAAATACATGATTGTTCAGGAAAAAAATGTAATTAAAAATAAAAAAAATTGCGAAATATTAATTTCAATATTAAATTAAAATATTAAATATTTACTAAGATCGAAAATATTAAAAATATTTGAAATATTTAATATTAAAGTATATTAAAATATATTCAATATTTTAAAATATTTAAAATATTTTCTAATAATATTAATTAATAATATTATTTTAATTAATATTAAAAAATTAATAATAATATAATATTTAACATTATTTCATATATTTTTTTATATTTTTTTGTAAATATATATTTTAAATATTTTTAATATTCTCTAGCTTATTTTAGGCTTTATTTTTACTATTTTCATTTCCCTAATTTAGCCTAAGCCTCCTTGCAACTTGAAAAGGTTTGACAGGATTATAGAGAGAGAGAGGCAGGCAGTGGTTGAGGCTTTCCCTTTAATTTCCCGCTGGCTTTTCTAAAACCCCTTTTTGCCATACTTAAAGGTAACACACCGACGCTCGCCGGTCGCGTTTTGTTAATTACAATTATGATAATGAATCTTGCAAAAGACTAATTAGTATGGTAAAAATGTTACCTGCCACAAGAGCATGCAAAATTTTAAAGTGTGTCTGCGAAGGTGTGTGTGTGTGTGTGAGTGTACGAGTGTGTGGGTGAGTGTGCCATGGCTGCTTTTTCCTTCAAGTGCTGCACTCTAGCAGTGTCCTTGTTTTAAATTTACAAAGGATGGCCAGCAAAAAATATATACATATACATATATATGAAAAATGTAAAAAGAAATCTAAAACAAGAAAATCTACCTTTGGAAAGCCAAAGTTTGTATACCCTTTGCTGTTTGAAATTCCATTAAAATGCTGAAATTTCTAAAATAAAAATAAGTTAATAAGTTACATGACTTTTGGCAAAAAAAAAGTTCACTAGCCTCTTATAAAATATTGAAAAAATATAAATAAATAGCTAAAAAAATACATATTCAAATAAAAAAAAATTAAAATAAAATGAAATAAATAAATAAAATAAAATCAATAAATAAACAAATAAAAAAATAAATAAATAAAAAATAAATAAAACCAATAAATAAATAAATAAAAAAATAAATAAATAAATAAATAAATAAAAAAAAAAAATTAATAAATAAATAAATAAAAAATAAATAAAATCAATCAATAAATAAATAAATAAATAAAAAATAAATAAAATCAATAAATAAATAAATAAATAAATATAAAAATAAATATATCATATGTAGCTTAAGGCGTGTAAATAATTATTTATAAATATATTTTATTAATTTACTCTTTAATTATAAACCTAAAAACAAAATACATTTAATTTAAATAATAATGTTTCTGCATAAATAATAAAATAAATAAATATAGCTTAGGAAATGTAAAACATTACTTAAGAATATTAAACAAATTTTATAATTCGCTATAAACCCAAAAAGCAAGATGTATTGTATGTCATTTGTATAAGGATTTACCTTCATTTTGACGGCTTAAAATAAAGCTTCATTAAAGTGTCGTGCTAATGAAGCTCTATTTGCATCAAAAATCGTAACCACGATTGAGTTGACATTTGGGTTCCACCCCCACACACACAAGGAACACACACACGGAGGCATTAATGGCATTACAATTACAAAAATATTAAGCGACAATGAAAGAGGCGCGTCAGCCATTCATTTAATTATGAAATTTACAAAATGCCACACAGACTTCCATACCCCTCCTCATTGTTGTGGTTTTGCTTACTGTAATTGAAATTAATTTTCAATATTGGCGAATTTATTTAGCGCAAACGCTTAGAGATACGCAAGACAACAAAAAATCTAAAAATATTGTAGTACAAAATATAGATTGTTGGTGTTAATTATATGTAGAAAATTGTCTTAAATATATACATTATAAATAAAATAAAAATTCCACAAATTTCGTTTCATTTTCTAATTAAATTTAAATATTTTCTTTATATTATATTATATTTTATATTTTATTTCTATTTATTTTTTGCCCTGTAACCAATTATGTTTTTTGGCCTAATCTAGTGCAGGGGAGACGCCCGACCTTATGGCTTACAATCGACAGCCGTATCCGTATCCGCATCCGCTTTCGTATCCGTTGACTTTTTAATCGATTTAGGAGTCAACGGATCCTGCAGGCGACACATGAATTAGCCTGACAATGGGCGATGGCGATAGCGCAGGAGCAGAAGGAGCAGAAGGTGGCTGTGGAGTTTGAAGAAATAATATATATCTAAAGCCAGCCAGCGAAAAATGCTCACAAATTCTTATTTTTCCCTGCGACAAGTTGTAGATTTTCATTTCGATTTCGATTTGCCTGCAGCTCCTTTAGCCTTGCTCCTTCAGGCCACAAATTGCCGTGGCATTTGCATAAGAGGGGCTTGGGGAGCTGGAGGCCTGTGCGCGACATGCACTCAAATGAAATCGATGAACAGTTTGGCATTTAATAAAATCAACATCAGGCCATTCAGTAATGCCTTCTTCGCCCCGAACATTTTCTGCATTTAATTACTTTGGCTTGTTGTTGGATATTAATTGCCCCAGCTCCTTGGCAGCCTCTCTCGTTGATTTATAGTACGTTGACGTAAGAGGCTGCTCGTCTTTTCTGCATTTTTGTCCTTTTTTTTAACCCAATGAAGGCAACCTGTTTAAACAACTACTGAATGCAAAAAGGAAACAACTCAGGCCGGCATGGGAGGATGTGGGCATGCATTGGGAAGAAAATATAGCAACAGTATAAATCAAACAATTTTTTATTGAATTTATGTTTTTTTTCTTATTTCTTATTGGTTAATTTAGTAGTTTAAATAATTTTATATAGAATTGATTTTGTTTTCTAGCATAAATGTTTATTCAAATAATAAAATTTGTTTTTAAATTACTTATCTGAAATTTTAATAATTAAAATAATTTTATATACCTACATTTTATTTTGTTTTCTAGCTTTTGCCATAAATATTCATTAAAATTGTGTTTTTTACTCATTATTTATCAATAATTTTAATAAATTAATTAATTTTATATAGTTATATATATTTTAGCTTCTGGCATAATTCATTGCCTGCTTTAGGGCGGCGCCTATAAAACTATAAACTATAACCGCCCAAAAGCAGGCAATGATTTTGGTTTCTGAAGGTTTTCTCCTCTTGAAAGGAAACCTCTTAATTAATAATTATTTTATTTCTTATTATTTATTATTTTAATCTTTTTGCTTTAGGCTTCCTAATTTTAATGCTCTTCTTCTTAAATCATTTATTTATTCGCCTCTTTTTTCTCCCTGTGTATTCCAGCCCAAAGACTGCGACCATCTAAATCCCCGTTCGCCAATCCCAATCCCATCTGTCTGGCCCTGTCTGGGACCTTTCGGCTAACTTGCATTAAATTCGTACGAATTTCAACATTTAGCATATTAAGCGGACACGGGCCCACGTTTACGTAGCCGTAACTGACTGGACAGTCTCCGGACGGAGTACGTATACGTACTCAGGCTCCGGCTACGGTTACGGTTTTGAGTCTGTGCTAAAGCTCGTCGTCTCGCTGCCTTGCATCTACCGGATATGGGTGTGTGTCTGTGCGTGTGTGTGTGTGTGTGTGGTGGACAAGCGGATGTTGTGCGATGCTGTTTATGCCTTTTACATTTTCCGCCGTAATGAATTCAACGTAACAGCAGCAGCAGCAGCAGCACACACTGCGAAATTTCTAACTTCCGCCTTTTGCAAAAGTTGACAACATGTCCGTCCGGCTGTCCAGATGTCCGGGTATCCAGCTCTCCAGCTCTGCAGCTCTGGAGCAGCATCATATGTGCGTCTTGCCCACATGTCGGCGCAGTGCGTCCCCTTAAGTTGGCCTGGCTTAGAGTTCTGGCCCATTAGTGCGCGGCTTAATTTGCCATTCGCAGTCAGCAGGGCTCACTTTACGGCTTAGTAGTCTGCTGAATTTTTAACAATCAAGTTGGTTTTTTTTTAAGTAAAAGAAAAGGGAGATTAAGGGATAATTTGGCGGTAATTATATAGTACTTTTACTGGAGATATAGAATTTGTAGACTTTTTCCCTTATTAAGTTTGAATTTTTCATTTATAATGTGTCATTAATATGCTATTAATATGCCAGAAGTGTGTAATTACAATAGACTTTTAATAATTTCAATAATTTAAACCCTTTTTTATTGTTTTTCTTGTGAAACTGACATTTTAATTGTAAGTCGCCTGCGGAGTTTCTGCAATTGCTTGGGTTTCAATGACAAAGTGTCGCTTTCGCCAAACACATACACAATGCCGTTGAAGGGAGAGAACACAGGCATATGCATATGTATGTACATATGTGTATATTGTCCTTTTCACTTTTTTTTCCTCAGCATCCTGGCCATAATTTCCATGCATTGTCTGTGCAACGCATCCACATCCGCAGCAGAAGCAACAGCAAAAATTAAAGGAAACATCCTTGACAGAAATAGTCAAAATATCAGTAACATTATCTCTGAATTATAGCAGATTAATTCTCTTTTTTAAATAATATTTTATGTACTTTACCGGTAATATTTAAATATTATTTATTTTATTATTATTATTTACCGCTTATATCTAAGTATTATTAGGATCTTCAAGGCCTCAACTTATAATATATTTAAATTCTTGCGGTGTATTATAGTTTTAGTCTGAACTTTGGATATAGTTTTCCTTCAAATCTTTGAAAAATTAAAATATATAATATAAGAAATAGCAAAATATCAAAAAATATTAATATAAAATTATATATATAAAGATACATCTTTTGTTTATAAAAACTGGCTGCTACACTATTATCTATAACTATTTTTTTAATTTAATATTTTATTATTTATCAAAATACACTAAAAATATCAACTCATCAATGATCTTTACGTATAATCCCTAGTAATTATTCCTTTTAAATAGTGGCAGGTGGATACGAGAGGAGGGTCGCACTGACTGACTACCTAGAGAGAGAGGTTGATCCAGAGAGAGACAGAGAGGTTGATCGAGAGAGAGAGTTGAGCTAGAGTTAGAGAGAGAGATAGGGTGATCTCTCTCTACCTTTCTCTCTCTACCTCTCTCTCTACCTCTCTCTCTACCTCTCTCTTTCTACCTCTCTCTCTCTCTCTCTCTACCTCTCTCTGTCTGTCTGTCTCTCTCTCTCTCTACCTCTCTCTCTCTACCTCTCTCTCTATCTCTCTACCTCTCTCTCTCTACCTCTGTCTCTCTGTCTCTCTCTCTGTTTCTCTAACTCTCTTTCTCTTTCTCTCTCCCTACTTATAAATAGACGCCCCTTTTGCCTCCGCAGCCTCACTCAATCCGTGTCTCCCCTCGTGTCCACCTGTCACGTGTGCATCTCAACCCATCTGAATGACCCCCGAAAAAGTGTTTCGCTGGAAATGTGCTAATTAATAATATATTCATGCAAAAACGCCAAGAATCTCTGCAAGCGAAGGCATTAATCAAAGATGAATCTCAACCAAGTCTGCTGTGTGAAGATGAAAGACAACAGAGTGTCCTTTACTCTGGGTAAGTCCAAGCCAAAACCATTGTTGTAAATACATAAAGCTGCCTTTGCACCGATCGGGTTTACAAAACGTTGCTTAAAACATGCTAACTGAGGGAACAGATCGCTCCTTGATTCCTTTATTAAAGTTGATTAATTAAATCAAAACATTATTTACAATATATTTGGTTATATTTGTGGGTTTTAGTGGTTAAGTTACCATACCTGGTAAAATCCAATTGTAGCTAACTTAGCTTGTTTGTTGTGTTTGTCAAATCGAATTTAAGGCAGGCTTTTCCCAAAAACTAAACACAATTAACGCTTCTATTTATATCTGCAAAATAATTAATTAAATATAATTATACACTAAATATGAAATATTAATAAAAACAATAAACCATTTGAACCCATCCATGCGTGGCCTTATGTCGTACCTTCTGAGCTTTTGAAGGATAATTGTTCCCCTCGATGTATGGGATATAAACCTATATCACAGACCTGTATCCTTAATTACTGTCTGAATTCAGACTTTTTGTCTTTAAATTAAGCCAATAACCGTGTAGCAACAATAAAAATATAAATATTTGCAGTCAAATCGACAATAAGAGCATCAACAGCATCAGCAGCCAGAAACGGGTAGAAACAGCGACAACAAAAAAAAATTAAAATAAATTTGAATAAAAATGTCTGCAAAGATTAAATCGCCATTGCAATTCCCAGACGTTTCCCCGGTGGTGGTGGCTTCTTTGGAAACCCAACTCCCTGGGATCCCAATTCCCGGACTCCCGCCTTTCGGAGACCGTCTCGATTGCAGCAGCAGCTCGTTTGGCTTATTGTTGCCAGTACACCACAGTCTGTACACTGTGCAAAAATATGCATAAAAAAAATCTTTACAAATGTTAATATTTTCTTTCTTACACTGTTATCAAGACTCTTCACTAAGAAATTCATTTGAATTAATTTGTAAAATCTTTTTTCTTGGAGAGTAATTTGTTTTATTATTTGTCTATATTATTTATTACAATCTATTGTTTATTATATTCTTTTTATATACTTTATATTTATAACTTTTATATTTCAAACAATAATACTTCATAAAGCCAACTGAATTTCTTATTTAAAATATTCATAGACTTGCTAGTTTTAAATGAAAATAACAAATAAAATATATATTTAATATTTGCATATTTGTTTTGCCGCTATATAAAATATATTTATTCCTTTTGGAGCCGCTTTCAAGTTGGCTTTGCTCGCTGTCCGCTGGCCTGGCAAAAATAATACGTATCCGTTGCGGATTTCGCGCTGCTCCAACAACAGCAACAACAATTGGCCCTGTCTGGTGACCAGCAACCCGAGGCACTTCATCCCCCACCGGGAAACTTCTTAATTTGTTTATTTGTTGCCCTTTGTTGGCGTCCTTTCCTCATCGCTTTCACCTTTAAACAATTCCATTTACATGCGGCGACAAATTTCAGTTTTTATTACTTTCATTGTCAACTTTCCTTTCGGCCGGCTCTTTGGGTCACCTCATCATCCGCCACCAGGACCCCCCTTTTCCGACATTTTTCCGCAAAATAAACAGAGAAAAAAGAAAAAGAGAAGCCGATGGGCATTTGATGCGACCACGGCTGGGCAATAACAATAAATAAGTTAATTTAAATACAATAAACACAATCGAAACAGTCAGAGGAAAGTGGGCAATGTGAAAGTGGCCGCGGAAAAGCTTCAATTAAAGCCCAAAAGCGGCTACACAAATTCAAATTGGGCAACGTAGCAATTAATCTATATTTCGCAAAAATAGTAACTGGCTTAAATTAATTGAATAATTTATTTTAAATTCTTTAAAGGCAGATAAATATATATAAATTACTTACTTTTCTTTTCTAAATAACTCTTAGATCTCTGAAAAAATCAAGCTCCTCTTGGGTTTCCCCAGTCAACTAATCGGGAAAAGCATTTTAGGGGAAAAAATTGTTAAAACCTAGATTAAACAGAAGCGAAACCTTCTCACGCGGAAAAATGACTTGGCGGCATTTGAGCAAACATTGGCGAAAAGTCTGCGGAAAAACTTTAATGCCGCAGGAAAATTGCACAGTCCCTTCAAGCGAACTCAAATCAGAGCTGGCTCTAGCTCTAGCTTTTATTTTATATAAAAAATATATCAAATATATATAAGATAGATGATCTAAGATAGCATTTACCCATGTTCAAAGTTTTTTTTACCTGCTGTAATTTTTTATATACAAAAAATGGGACTGTTAATACTTTTACTAAATTTTGAATCGAAAATGTAAAAAATACATAATTAAAAGTGCGTGGTATTGATATAAAACGAGTGTAACAAAAGGCAAAAAATCGCTACAGATTCTGCTTCCCTTGCAACTTAATATATATATTACATACAGATAAATATAGATATATACATATATACAAAAAGAAAACGAGAACCCCTCTCAGGTGACGCCACTGAAGGGCAGGCATAAAAATTCATTCGCCTAATGGCTCGTCGTCAGTGGAAAAGCGGGAAAACTAAGGGCACCCCCTTTGGTTTATTTTCCTTCTTCTTTTTTTTCCTGTGTGTGGAATGGGCCTGGCCCTTTTCCATTTGTGTTTGCACTTCTATTGGCAACATGTGGGGCTTTTATTAAAAATTCATTTGCTCATCATGCACAGACAGCCAGAAAAAGAGAGTTCCCACTGCACCGATGTCTGACTATGATGATGATGATGATGATGATGATGTTAAAAACGGATGACGATGATGATGATGGCGGCGGCAATGCCGGCTCATCTTGGCGGCTTTCGTTTTCCACTCAGCTACAAACCTGAAAGCCTGCAAACCGCCAGCTCTTTTTGACCTTCAACAGCTGCCACATTTTCATGCGCATTCCTTGCAGCCATACTGCTGCTGCTGCTCCTGCCCCACCTCATCTGTCTGTTTGGAGACCTTTTTGGCCAAAGTATTTTGACCCGCATACGTTGGAAAAAAAAAATAGGAAAAAAAAGAATGGGAACCGGGAAGTGATGGATGGCTTAAATGATAGTTAAAAGTCTCTTGCGAACTTAAATTTCAAGTTAAATTCGACTTACAGCGGGTTCTTTGTCAGATATATTCTCTATGTAGGAAAGTAATTTGGTTGGCAAAGAAATATGATTAAAAATCAGTGTTTAAAATAATAAATAAATAATATTAAGTAATATTAATATCACTCATACGCCTCCCCTAAATATCACTCATACGTCATGTGGGCAGGCTAAGAAATTCAAAATTCCATTGCATATTACATGTTTTTCACTCAAAATCTGTAATTAAAATGCATAAAACGTGTATTAACAAAGAAATACATTTAAAAAAACAATGTTTAAAATATTAAATAAATATATTTAAGTAATAACCACTCATACGCCTTCTCTAAATATCACTCATACGTCATGTAAGCATGCTAAAATATTCAAGAATGTAATTTACTCAATAACCTTTTGAAATTTCTACAAATTTTCCATTGCATATTACATGGCTTTCATTGAAAATTTTCGCCTCCTCCAAATATCACTCACACGTCATAAGGACATGAAAAAAATTTCAACTAATTTACCTAATAACCTTTACATATTTTTTACTCAACATCTATAATTAAATTGCATAAAACGTGTACTTACAAAGAAGTATATTTAAAAAACAATGTTTAAAATATCAAATAAATATTTTAAGTAATATAAATATCACTCATACGTCACGTGGGCATTCTAAAAATTTCAAGCAATTTACTCAATAACCTTTTAAAGTTTCCACAAATTTTCCATTGCATATTACATGGTTTTCACTCAACATTTTTAAATTAAAATGCATAAAACGTGTACTAACATAATCTAACCAACTAATTTCCCATCAAATATTACTCATCCGCCCGCAAAAATGCTTTAGTTGTGTTGGCAAAGCACATTTTGTCATTAAAATCGAATAATCAAGTGGATTATTTGTGTCTATGCCAAGCTAATCAATCAATCAATCAATCAATTACAATACTAGATATTTTCACTGGTACTCTACTTAGTTTTTAGCTGCACTTAATTTCTGGTTAATTTTCCATTCCCTTGGCAAATTAAAGCCCAAAAATGCTGGCCAAAATAATGGCTAGCCAATATAATTGCATAAACAAAAGGTGGATTGTGCAAATAAACTGACAAAATCACACAATCTGCTTTTTGGCAACAAATATTTCTGCATTTCGAGTCAAGTTAGTAGTTACTTCCATTGTTTTTCCAATTTTTTTTTCGCCCAGCTTGTCCTTATTCACTTCGAACAAAATGCTAAATGAAGTGGAAGCAAGGAATTTCACACAATGCGAATTTCCGAAAGCCAAACCCTCTCTCTTTCTCCACCCTTTTGCCATTCCACATGTGACTGACTCGACTGACTGTTTTTGGTGGTTTTTCTGGGGGTTTTTAGGTTTTTTTTTTGTGATTTTTGGGTGGTTTTCAGTGTGCTTTCGGTAGGTTTTTGGCTTGCTTTTGTCTGTGGATTGGGCAAAGTCCAAACAAATAAACAGACACAATACACAGAAAACAAAAATAAACTAAAACAAGAAAGGAAGCTAACTTCGGCACGCCGAAGTTTGTATACCCTTGCAGATTATATTTCATTACATTTCACCTATACTTATTATGTTTACAGTTTGACAGTTACAGTTTTACATTCACACCTTTACATTTTCTCTACATCTACCGATCGCT